>PQWD01000045.1:0-42267 GCA_019425675.1 Leucinodes orbonalis
ATTTTCT
The DNA here is from genome assembly GCA_019425675.1 of Leucinodes orbonalis. Classification (NCBI taxonomy): domain Eukaryota; kingdom Metazoa; phylum Arthropoda; class Insecta; order Lepidoptera; family Crambidae; genus Leucinodes; species Leucinodes orbonalis. Next base: position 8 of record PQWD01000045.1, read on the forward strand.
AATAAATCGGAGCCGGATTAGTATGTTTCCATTCATTTAAACCGGCATTTATCACATACAATAGTTCAATTGGTGGTAGACATTGATATGGGATCTATTTCAGTTATAGACTTATTATTCCTAAACACTTCAAACGTATTTGTAACCCCTGAGCCAAATAAGTTCAGAGTCGTCTACTTACAAGGAGGATTGTAAACATTTACATTTATTACCATGAAAAAGATTATTGCTTTCTTTGCCTAAATATGCTCATTACACCAGGTTTTTAAACAATTATATCTTTCTCGTACTCCTTTAGATTTGGTAGTTATATGACTGGATAATTTTATAATATTTTACATCGTCACAAAAAATAAATTTCATTGTCTTCTTCGGTATCCTTTTTTACTCGTATAGGTTACCATCAGTTGGTATCAGGTGGCCGTTACTTAATTTAAATCCTGTGTTAAAACACATTGAATACACATTGCAGGCATTCACACACACATATGATTACACTTCTGTATTGTGATTTATGATTATGTTCTTAAAAAATACATTTCATCGATTTAAACCTTATATTTTGATAATTGGTACTCTAATAAGGTTCGAATTATAAATCTATCCATATATAAATAATGTAGTAACTAATTTACATACATCTGTCGTAGATTGCATCCCTGGATGGAGAAATATCATTTCACAATTAGTACAATATTGATAACGTTCGTCTAACAATATGACATAATTGATTTAAACTCGCATTGGTTATAATATAGACGACTCAATGTGGAATACTGGGCTTTCATGAAGATAAGTGTGCTCTGACCTCGAGTTCACAGATGTCCTCAGAGATCTATTTACGGACTGTTATTTCATTACGACTGAACATTTGCGAGTCAAATGTGGTATTTGATAGCAAATAAGAGTGCTTTTGTCAACTGTGAATGGTCATAGAACTAATTATTATTTACATTAATAACTACAAATAATTTTCAATCAGTTGCTTACAAATGTACCACTTGCTGGTACATACGAGATGGTGCTAAAAACTGTTTTAAAAAATATGTTTGAATGATTCTAGTGCAATAAAAATTACCTCTTTGTATGTCGTACATATAACGAAAGGACAAATTTATGGTCTGGGCCGGTCTTGGAAACCGCTAATATTCCTTTTGTCATCATAAAATAATAACCGTAGAAATACATAACTGTTAGCTGCGGTAAACAGTTAACACGCAAAATATTTCAAAGTAAGGGTACAAATACACGAAATCTGAAAAGACCCGAATAGATCGAATATGCCAATTTGGCGGCCTACGTCACTAATTTACTATGTAACATGGACCGGGTGACCCGCCAAACTGACTACAAGTCCATTAGTGCAGGGATATATCCGGACCAATCCGGATTCCAATCCCCTCCTCCTTTCCGATTGCCGTTATTTTGCATTAATGTTTGAAACTTCGACCCTTATTCTGTCTGATGAGGAAATTTGTTGTAGCGTTGATTATGAAAAATTTGCAAGCCACGTTTAGATTAATGATTTTAAAGTGAGAAGTTTTCGAAACGACCTACCTTAGGTAATTTTATAACATAAATAATTTTTGTACGTTATCAGAGCTTAGTAATTTTAAAGGAAACTGATTCAAAATGTTGATTTCAATCGTATCTACACCAATTTTGTATGCGCTCTGTAGAATGGGCAGTCTTACTAATACACAAATAATAGATTTGGCTTTGTCTTCTCGTTGGTTTTCGAGCTGATAGACCTTTGATTTAGGGAGTGTTTATTTTCTTTTACATATAAAAGCTTGACTTTCTTATGGTCTATATATAATATAAAGGTCTTAAACTGCCCAACTTTGAAACTCTAAAAGGGGAGTGAGTCATAAAAGACTTCTAGAAAAGATTTCTACATATTATGGAAGTCTTTTCTATAGATCGAGACGACTACAGTCTGTATTAAACTGAATAGCTTCAAACCCAAATAATATATTTAGGGTCAAGGTCACTCAAATACTGAATCAATTAATGCAAAGCAGGAATCCAGTATAGTTATCTATCTTTAGTTAAATACGCAGTTGGTTTCTTTTAACAAGACCATGAAATTAGGAATAAAACTACGGACCAGGCCGCTGCGTCGTGAATATTAATTAATGACCAAATATCAATTGCCTATCGGCAGTCCCAAAAATTGTAAAATGTATTTGTTTTTTAAGAAATATTTAAGTAGTACGATACACTGTGACATTGGTGCAATGAATACAGAATAATAAATATTCTTTATACAACACCTCCTTCTTGTCTCCGCATTCCGCTATGTCCGTCGCCAGACGATCCTTATTACGCTCCAAAAAATGACAGCGCAAAATATCAGCAGACGCGCGAATATCAATATTCATCGTAAAACTAAAAAGCACTCGAGTCGAGTTACTTAAAATGTCCCGGGTAGGACCACATTAACGGGGATGAAAAGCGATTTCCCTAGGAGCGGGTTTTAAAGGCATCGACGGGTCTTATTCACTGAAAGGAGGGCTCGGCTTCCGGCTTCAGAAAGTTCTTTTATTGATTTCCACGGTGATTTTATTGATGGGCGCCCTTTTTTAGCAACTATCTTGGTTTCAACCATTGTAGAGTTTCCAAACCATTTTAGAATTTATCAATAATATTAATCAATATCATAATCAAAATATTAAATAGAATTCTTCTACATATTATATAATTTCTGAAGATTTAAGCGCCATAGGGACAGAAAAAGCAACTTTGTTTTATACTGTTACGAATTGACGTATTTAAAATGTCATTAAAATGGCGGCTAATATGTGACGTCAGACCATAGACAGTCCATAGAGTATGACATGCGAATTGTCAAATAGCAAAGAGTGTAGTATGTTCTAGATAATTCGCGAACTATGTAGAATGACGTCGACGCTTCGAGCTCAGCGGCCGGACAGGTATATAAGGCGGGCCGACGGGTGCGCCGGGAGTCTTGTGTTCTACTCAAGAGCGAACGAAGAGCGAAATACCTGCGACTACAAGGAAGAAGCGAGTGATACAGCGATATCTAAGGGATCGTCGAGTGTGATATAACAGTGTGAAGAGTTAACGTGTGATTATTACGTGTGTGTGCGGAAAGTGTTGTGTATAGTGTGCAGTGTTAATTACGGATTTTAGTGCGTGCGTTAATTGATTAATTAGTACGAGTGTAAGTGTAATTAGTGTTGTGTGTGATTAATATTGGTTAATTAATAAAGTGTGTTACCGTGTTATTCTTCGTGTTTGGCAATAATTTATCCGAACCCCAGCTCGTAACATTTGGTGTCAGAAGTGGATAAATTATGCCTGTGCTACCGAAGGAAGATACGGACGTTGTTCGTACTAGAAGCCAGCGACAAGCCGCTATGGACAGGAGCCGGTTTGAAGAGTCGCCATCATCGGGCAGCCCAGCGACTGCAACAGAAGGTGTGCCGGGACCATCTACGGCCTCTGCAGCGTCCACTTTCGATATGGCTGCATTGATGGCGTTGCTACAGGAACAAGCTCGCCGACAGGAGGAACAAGCTCGCCGACAGGAGGAACAAGCTCGACAGTTACAAGCGCAACTCCAAGCCGATAAGGAGGAACAGGCTCGCCGACAGGAGGAGCAAGCTCGACAGTTACAAGCGCAACTCCAGCGATAGGAGGAGCAGACGAGCTATTACAGGCGCAGCTGCAGGTCTACAAGGAAGAGCAGGCTCGTCGACAAGAAGAACAAATGCTCCTTATCAAGGACATCCATACCAAGTTTGTGAAGGATCTTCAAGAAATTAGGGAGCAAGTCGGCCATCATGAGAAACGGATTACGGAAGCTTTCGTCGAGATTGCCGACCTCAAGAAGGAAGTGAAGGAGTTAAAGATCACCAACGGTAGCCCGCTATCCGTTGGTTGCGCCTTCAACAAAAGGCGTTAAAGTGCCGCCATTCGATGGACAACGTCATGGTCGGCGTACAAAGTACAGTTCGGGGTGGTTAGAAAATGAACTCGTGGACAGAATCCCAGGCTTGACGGCGCTAACATTGGGCCTAAGGGCGAAGCATTGTTGTTCTTGAAACTCTTGGCGACGATGTGACATATGGACAGTTGGTGCAAGCACTGGAATCCAGGTTTGGTGATGCTCATTTGGAACATGTGTTTCGCGCTCAGCTTAAAGAACGGGTCCAGCGCGTTGGTGAGAATTACAACAGTGGGGATTGGAGATTGAGAAACTTGTTCGTAAAGCATATCGAACAGAGCCCATACTAGCTCAGAAGATATTGGTGCAGGCCTTTGTGGATGGCATACGGATTTGGAGGTGAGAGCAGCTGTGCGACTTGGACACCACGCTACGCTAAGGACGCTTGGCCCATGCGTTGGAAGTGGAAGCAGTGCGACAAGACCAAAGAACCCACCACATCAGGGAAGTTGTTGAAACGGCTGATTGTCGATATTTGCGGAGATTTATCCCTAGATGTTATTCCTGTGGGCTCAAAGGCCATCTTCGCTCCAACTGCCGCAAGCAAATTAACCATGGCGGACTGAACAACATGTAGACAGGGCAGCAATTACAACTGCCCAACAACAGCAGTCATCGAGAGGCCAAAACACGTTACGATCGCAACGTAAACAATCAAGGTTTTGAAGAAGGTTCATTGGTATGGCTACATAACCCACTTCGAAGCAAAGGAAAGTCTCCCAAACTTCAAGCTAAATGGGATGGACCGTACCAAGTTATAACCAAAATTAACGACGTCACGTACCGTATACGCAAGCACCCACGAGGAGCATCCAAGATTGTTCATGTGGATCGATTAGCGCGTTTCTATGGAGATAATGCTCGGGACGAGCATTTCTTGGAAGGGGCAGTGTTACGAATTGACGTATTAAAATGTCATTAAAATGGCGGCTAATATGTGACGTCAGTCCACAGACAGTCCATAGAGTATGACATGCGAATTGTCAAATAGCAAAGAGTCTGTATGTTCTAGATAATTCGCGAACTATGTAGAATGACGTCGACGCTTCGAGCTCAGCGGCCGGACAGGTATATAAGGCGGGCCGACGGGTGCGCCGGAGTCTTGTGTTCTACTCAAGAGCGAACGAAGAGCGAAATACCTGCGACTACAAGGAAGAAGCGAGTGATACAGCGATATCTAAGGGATCGTCGAGTGTGATAACAGTGTGAAGAGTTAACGTGTGATTATTACGTGTGTGTGCGGAAAGTGTTGTGTTATAGTGTGCAGTGTTAATTACGGATTTTAGTGCGTGCGTTAATTGATTAATTAGTACGAGTGTAAGTGTAATTAGTGTTGTGTGTGATTAATATTGGTTAATTAATAAAGTGTGTTACCGTGTTATTCTTCGTGTTTGGCAATAATTTATCCGGAACCCCCAGCTCGTAACATTTGGTGTCAGAAGTGGGATAAATTATGCCTGTGCTACCGAAGGAAGATACGGACGTTGTTCGTACTAGAAGCCAGCGACAAGCCGCTATGGACAGGAGCCGGTTTGAAGAGTCGCCATCATCGGGCAGCCCAGCGACTGCAACAGAAGGTGTGCCGGGACCATCTACGGCCTCTGCAGCGTCCACTTTCGATATGGCTGCATTGATGGCGTTGCTACAGGAACAAGCTCGCCGTCAGGAGGAACAAGCTCGACAGTTACAAGCGCAACTCCAAGCCGATAAGGAGGAACAGGCTCGCCGACAGGAGGAGCAAGCTCGACGTTACAAGCGCAACTCCAGCTGATAGGAGGAGCAGACGAGGCTATTACAGGCGCAGCTGCAGGTCTACAAGGAAGAGCAGGCTCGTCGACAAGAAGAACAAATGCTCCTTATCAAGGACATCCATACCAAGTTTGTGAAGGATCTTCAAGAAATTAGGGAGCAAGTCGGCCATCATGAGAAACGGATTACGGAAGCTTTCGTCGAGATTGCCGACCTCAAGAAGGAAGTGAAGGAGCTAAAGATCACCAACGGTAGCCCGCTATCCGTTGGTTGCGCGCCTTCAACAAAAGGCGTTAAAGTGCCGCCATTCGATGGGACAACGTCATGGTCGGCGTACAAAGTACAGTTCGGGGTGGTTAAGAAAATGAACTCGTGGACAGAATCCCAGGCTTTGACGGCGCTAACATTGGGCCTAAGGGGCGAAGCATTGTTTGTTCTTGAAACTCTTGGCGACGATGTGACATATGGACAGTTGGTGCAAGCACTGGAATCCAGGTTTGGTGATGCTCATTTGGAACATGTGTTTCGCGCTCAGCTTAAAGAACGGGTCCAGCGCGTTGGTGAGAATTTACAACAGTGGGGATTGGAGATTGAGAAACTTGTTCGTAAAGCATATCGAACAGAGCCCATACTAGCTCAGAAGATATTGGTGCAGGCCTTTGTGGATGGCATACGGGATTTGGAGGTGAGAGCAGCTGTGCGACTTGGACACCACGCTACGCTTAAAGGACGCTTGGCCCATGCGTTGGAAGTGGAAGCAGTGCGACAAGACCAAAGAACCCACCACATCAGGGAAGTTGTTGAAACGGCTGATTGTCGATATTTGCGGAGATTTATCCCTAGATGTTATTCCTGTGGGCTCAAAGGCCATCTTCGCTCCAACTGCCGCAAGCAAATTAACTCATGGCGGACTGAACAACATGTAGACAGGGCAGCAATTACAACTGCCCAACAACAACAGTCATCGAGAGGGCCAAAACACGTTACGATCGCAACGTAAACAATCAAGGTTTTGAAGAAGGTTCATTGGTATGGCTACATAACCCACTTCGAAGCAAAGGAGTCTCCCAAACTTCAAGCTAAATGGGATGGACCGTACAAGTTATAACCAAAATTAACGACGTCACGTACCGTATACGCAAGCACCCACGAGGAGCATCCAAGATTGTTCATGTGGATCGATTAGCGCGTTTCTATGGAGATAATGCTCGGGACGAGCATTTCTTGGAAGGGGGCAGTGTTACGAATTGACGTATTAAAATGTCATTAAATATGGCGGCTAATATGTGACGTCAGTCCACAGACAGTCCATAGAGTATGACATGCGAATTGTCAAATAGCAAAGAGTCTAGTATGTTCTAGATAATTCGCGAACTATGTAGAATGACGTCGACGCTTCGAGCTCAGCGGCCGGACAGGTATATAAGGCGGGCCGACGGGTGCGCCGGGAGTCTTGTGTAGTACTCAAGAGCGAACGAAGAGCGAAATACCTGCGACTACAAGGAAGAAGCGAGTGATACAGCGATATCTAAGGGATCGTCAAGTGTGATATAACAGTGTGAAGAGTTAACGTGATTATTACGTGTGTGTGCGGAAAGTGTTGTGTTATAGTGTGCAGTGTTAATTACGGATTTTAGTACGAGTGTAAGTGTAATTAGTGTTGTGTGTGATTAATATTGGTTAACTAATAAAGTGTGTTACCGTGTTATTCTTCGTGTTTGGCAATAATTTATCCGGAACCCCCAGCTCGTAACAATACTATATAGTGATGTAGTAGAATTATTTTAAAAAAAAATTTCGTTAACTTTGTGTCATCTACTTTTACGAGCCTACCCGTAACGGCTGTTTAGGCCTTAGTAGTCCACGCGGTCTCAGTACGAATAGTATTTATGTTTAAAATATTTATAATTTATATATATTCTAAATAGATATTTTTATGTTTTATTTACATCCTGATGCGTAGTGGTCCAGAAATTATGTAGATAAATATACCTACTTGCACTTAAACTTTAATGTATCAAAACCGAACAGGGCCGTAAATTAGAAACATTTTTCAGAGTAATAATGATCTATCTGTTACGTATTAACTTTAAAAATAAAATATCGTGATCAGAAAAACCGAGCAATTATTTTGAATGATTGATGAACAACCATTTGTTATGTTCATGGACATGTAAATAATATCGCAGTGAGGCTGTAAATCGGATTTTTACAACTTTTGCAATAAAATGTAAATAAACGGAAAAAGTTAAATTATACTAGACAGTTTTAATACCGAGTACCACGGCTCGGCTAATGTCGAGGCGAGACTCGTTGTTAAAATACATTATACCATTTCATTGGTCTTCTAGTAGGCCTATTAAAATTATATTTTAAACCAAATATTTAATGTTAGCAGTGTGGCATAGAATTAACTAATGTGTTTCTCGTGTTAGTAAATAGATATTATAGAATATTCGGTTATACGACGCTCTTACAGTGAAAGAAAACATCGTTAGGAAACCTGTGCACACCTGCGAAAAGATTCAAAGGTTGTGCGTGAAGGTGTCCAAACCGCACTTGCCCGCTGGACGACTAAGCCTAATAATCACACTATACGGATAGGCCCGTGCCCTCGTTGGGGACGTTTAATGAGCTAATGATGGTGATTCGGTAAAGTAAACACTTTTGTAGACAAAATTCAGATTTGTAAAGAGGTTCAAGCCTAAGCAGCCATAATAAAGGACGATGGTGCTTTTTGTGTTTCGATATAATCTTAGATTAGTCTTGACGTAGCATTTCAGTAACAAAATGCCAGAAACACTTACACAAAACGGAAGGCCAAACTATGTATTAGCTAGCAGAACAGTATGATCTTTTCTAAATTGAGCTAAATATATGAAAAGAGACTTATTTGTGTATTGATATATTTACAAAAAAATATAAAGACATTTACAAATAATAAGGTATGTTACAGTGATGAGTCTGTAGGTCATTATAGATTGCCTTCGACGTACTATTGGTATAATGGTTGAGACGTCAGCTACTACACTAAGGGTTCCCGGTTCGATTCCCGGGCAGGACAAACATTTGTGTGCATAAACATGTCTGTTTGTATTGGTCAAGGAGTTTTCCATGTATAATATGTGAAAATCAGTCCTGGATTAACCCTTATGCAAATTAAGCACTAGCTTAGGGCCCCACGTCCAGGGGGGCCCCCACAGATTTCCTAATACAAGAGATGGGGCGAGCCGCGTTTAAAGTGCGACAAATGTAAGCTTAACGAGCATATACTGGCTGCCAGTTTACGCTCTGTGAGACGAGTCAAGACCCACGAATATTAGAAGAAATTACCGTTTTTTTCCAAAATGCCATCCAGTGCAATTGTAACATGCCATCATCGCAATGAATCAGTAAATTTACCAAGTAATAGAATAACTTTTCACAGGTAAGAACCGAAAAGAAATTGCGACACTGGGACTGCCTATAAACTTAGCGGCTCGTCCAGCTAATTGAATATTCGGATGTCTATGGGGGCCCCCGACGAAGACAAAAAAAAATGAACAGAAGGTTTACTGGGAAATCATCATCAGTGAATGCCCGAAAAAGTAGTTTTTGTTTTTGTGGCACCTACTCCACTTCCAAGGTACGTTTAATATATTTTCATCTTATTTTACAAAAAATACTAATGTTTTTCAATAGTAAACCTATGCGCGCACTGCCATTATGTTCGGTGAAAAATAATTTCATGCAAAATCGACTTGCGTTTTTTTCGCAGTGCGCGGATTGGAGTATGTTACTCTTGTTTTTTAATCGTGTAGGTTTTTTTAAAGACAAATTCTTGTTCTTTTTCTTAGCGAGTGGACTGACCCCACACAAGTCCTGTTTCAGAGTTTTGAAACCGCTTCACGGCCTTTGACGCGGTTTTGACTAACGACAATTCGAAGGCGGGGACGACGGCTAAACGTGCCCTCCGAAGCACGGAATCGTCTTTCTTTTAGGAGAAACAGGTGATAAAGCCTGCAATGTCCTAACCTAACTGACAAAACTAACACTCACAATGTGAAAAATCATTACCTATGTTGTCAACTACTGCGCTATGCTACTAATTCCTGTTGACATACTGACAGGGGGGGCCCTCAAGTGTGGATTGCTTAGGGCCCCGAGTAGTCTTAATCCGGCACTGGTGAAAATAATCGAAGTATTTACATAAAAATTTATGAATATGTTTATCCGTTGTTTAGTAAACATACTACAGGCTTCACGCTTAACTTGGGGCTAGATGGCGCAGTGTGAATGTCGCAAATAAATGTATTTATTAAATGTAGTAAATATCCATTTATGAAGTATGAATTAAAAGGAATTATAGTCTAAACAACAAAATACTTTATTTGAATAGGTTTGGAAATGTTTTATATTAGAAATACCCCTAAACAAAGAAGTAATGAATTTGACGAAAGTATTTATACTTAGTTAAGTAGTTACAAAATTTATCCTAAAAATCTTATTATTGTAATTATTAATCTAGTAAACACACTTTAATTCTGGAACAGATCGTTCGTAACGATAAGGCCACCTTTACCCTCTGTGTTGGTTTAAATGTTTTTGTGTATGAATTTACTACAAATTATTTGTGAGCAATAAAGAGTATATCTATACTAATAGTTGGGTACACCAAGTAACACAAGTAAATATCTTGTTTATTCTAGTGATTTTATAGTATTTGTTCTTGTCTATATTAGCCGTAAGTGCCATTTTGTCTTGTTTGCCAATACATGTTCTTTTCATTTCAGTTTTCTTTCTTTATTCAATAGATTAATGTATAATGTTTTGTGACCAATGTCATAATTTTTTTGGCCTTCGAGAGCTCTAAATTTCTCACGTATGACATAAACAGATTGTGATCAAAGTTAATATGGACTAAAGTTATTGCTGGCTTGTATTACACTTGCCGCAATGTCTAACAGTCTTCATAAATTCACACCTCTTAGTCACATTATGTTGACTCATAAAAACATAAATTTTAATAAAACGGAGTACTTCCGTTGATCTTTCAAGGCGTTATTTACAATGGTCGCCTCATTCGCGTCGCGTATATGAAGGAGCTATAAAGACTGCTTAACGCCTTCTGCGACGGAAAGGAGACGTTAAGTGCTATGTTTGTGACACTTATACGCAAAAATGAAACGGTTCTTCCTATTTTTATGTAAGAAATAATGAAAGCACAACACTCGTAACTGGGACGGAATTATGTTTGACAAAGAGTTCATCTTGTTTTTCTTCTTTTATTTTGTCATGTGTCAACACACCAACAAGAAATACGCGGGCGGGTTGGTGTTCATCACCTCTCAATCTTCATCAACTTGTTTCTTAATTCTTTGGCTATCTTTCCCTACAGCACAATAGTCGGAAAGCCGGCCGTATAAAAGTAAAGTATCATCAGATACATGAACAATTTTTTAAATATATTCTGAGAAACCGTAGAACTAAAGGTTTCCCGTTAAAACTATTTTATTTACAATGTCTGAAATTACAACTGGAAGTGAGGTCATAATTTTGCATGCGGGCAAAATCAGACATTTTCAGGGGCGACCTTTAGTTCTATGGTTTTTCAGACTATATTAAAAAAAAATCATATATCTGATCCATAGGACTTTTATACGGCGGTTCTCGGATTATAATTGTAGTGAGGTTAGATCGTAACCCATATCGCGGGCCTAATGCTTCATTCTTAGGGGAAAACAAGATAGGTAAAACCGCGACAATTTTTTATCATCTATAGGCAGATATTAAACCGCTATCTTACCTGATGATAAGTAACGATGCGGCCGAGGACGGATCAGGCCTGCCTAGAAAAAGCCTATTCACTCTTACATTATTCATTTATTTCTTTATTCCAGTATCCATGGTCACTTCTTCACCTTCTGGGGCGTGACAAATTCACGTACGCCTGCTGTGTTAGTGCATCAGGTGAAGAAATTAAATTTTTGTAGTTTTATTTATTTCAAACTAGTTTATATAATATAAGGAATATAGTCTTACTAGTTTACATAGGTTATATAAGGAAAGTTGTAATTAAATCAGTAAGGTAAGGTAAGACGAAATGGTACTGTATTATTTTGATTATCGATAAAACTTAGAAGCATTCGTTACAACTACGAATGCTATTCTGTATTATTCACAAATCAATGTACTCGCTATGCACCCAACGTATTTAGATCCACTATGGATATCTATCTTGGGTCATTCATTATTGTTTAAATGTGTTTACATCTGCGTAGATAATTGTGCTAATTAGTAGAAAATTCTACAACTGCCGATATAGAATTAATTTAATATTGATGTAGAGCGGCATTTTCTACTTACGAATGGATATTTAAAACTGTCAATAAAGTCAGAATGTAACTTTTTTTCTGAGTATTCTAAGTAGTTATTTCATTCAGTACCAGATATCGTCCTGTGAAAACCAGTGCTAAGCATATCTATATCTCGGAATGAGGGCACTTGGTGCAATTACTACGTGAACTAACTTGATAATTACTACTTCCAATCTTCTGGTGTAAGCTTCAAAAGATGTGAGGGTCTTATCATTTACTTTTCCAGACTCTTGTCCATTTCACCAGCTAATAGTGCATAACGATGCTTATGACAGATGCTTTTTCAAATTTCATTTAAACTATGGCTCGATTGTTACATAACTATTGACAAATTTAATATTAAAATTGAGTATGCTTGCTTGCGACCTTATTAACGAAAACACTGTTCCTGATAATTTGTTTGCATCAAATAAAAAAACTAAATATTACTGGCTACCTACATGAAGACGTATACCTTACAAGAATGTAACGTATATGATCTAACAACTGGAGTATTCTTCCGTAAACTTTGCTTCTGACAAAAAGACTATGTCGTTATAATAATTTATACTTACGTAAGTTTTAATTCCTTTACATAATAATAACTAGTATGATCATTAAGTATAACCTTAAGAGTCAAATGCTCGACACTCATCTCCCTATTAATTTTTTATTTAACACTACATGGAATCTTTTAAAGGCCGTCTCTCTATTTTCAGTATGGTCATCCTTAGCTAAGTTCCTTATACGTTGTCTACATTTAAGGCTCTTCTACTGTATTCGAGTATCTGTTCTTCGGACTTTGTGCCCCGCTCATTACCCTTCAGCTTGGTGACTTCATAAAGTCGCTTATTTCAGTGAGTCATGGCTGACCTAACCTTACCTTAAGCTAAGTAGGTGTGTGATGTTATGTAAGAGACACTCGTGGTTTTTGAAACATTTTAATTTAATACTCATTTTATAGTGCACAATTAAAGTTTCAACTAAATAAAAGGAACATAAAGTTTTTGAAATCCTTCTTGTTATTGCTATATATATTACGTTTATGCGTAACTCTTATAGAGAATTTGAAGCCTAAAATTATTTAAAATATGAGTACTGAAGTTAGAATGATCATTGTTTCGTTAAAGCGTGATATTTAGTTTCTTAAACATTATTTTCAATATTCAGAAAGTAAAACTTGGTAAATCATTAATAATGTTGTATAATAAAATTAGCGCAAGTTGCAAGAAACTTGCATTAAGACTTCAGACTTTCCTAATTACGTTAAAATGTTACTTCTTTGTAAAACATTTCCACCGTTGAAAGTAACTATAAGTTTTCATACTTACGAGTATTTGTCGTAACGAAAAGTTGAAGTGTTAGGAACTCAACTATATTAGTATTGCGATGAATAAATGTTAACTTAAAAAAATACTGATATTAAGTATTAAACGATTAGGTCTACCAAAGATCTGTTTTATTTTACAACATGCGCATATTTTAAAATGGGCATTTGACAAGGCGCTGATGATATATATTTTAATTAAATGGTTAAATAGCATGAATAAAAAGGTCCTTCTAAGAAAGGCTAAGTAGTACCCTGATGGTAAAAGAAAAGTATTAACTTCTTGATGTTGTAAAGTAAATGTCATCCAAAATACAAATGAAATGTTATTTGTATTACCCCATACAAATAAACTAATACATTTCGAAAGTAAATTTGGAATTTAACACCCACATTATAGACAAAGCTTTACAAAGAATGCTGTTTCTGTATGCATATTTTCGTTAGAAGAAAATTACAATATTTAAAATTTCTTATCTCTTGACTTCCTATTTTACATTTACATATTTAAATTCACAAAATGAAATGTATGTGTGCACACTAACTAAACCATATTTGACCATAGTTAAGCCAACAATGCTTATTTACAAAGTAAACTAAGCATAACCTTTGTGCACCTCGTGTTATTCCACCGTTCAAGCTTCATTTAAATTTCAACGCCGCATCACAGCGGGTTACATTCGTAAGTGCATTTTTTATGAAGTCTTTAACCTTTAACTCTTAAGCTGGTTTGAATTTTAATGAGTTAATACATCAATACATCATCAACTTATAAAACGGCGTTCGCTAAGTTGCCTAAAGAGTTATTGAAGAGTCCTGCATCGAGCTCGCAGCAGGGTGCCAACACTGAGGTATCTTTAAGAAACAACCTGCCCTTTCATATATGTACGGTAGAATAGTATTACAGATTGAAATAACGACAACGGTAAAGAAATTTATTTTTTACCTATAATAAAGAGTAGGTAAAAAGTACATCGTATTGGATTATTTGCATTTTAAATGTTGACTCAATTTTTATTTGAACCTAACCTAATAACTCATTGTCTGTTGAAAGGTCCATAAACTATTTCTTGCTTAACGCTTGTGAGCTTGTGTCAACAAAACTGGTGTGTTGTAAATGCGACCTATTAAATTTCATACTATTTTTTATGTAAAGGTAAGTTTCATTTGTTGTCCTCCGAAGGAGCAACTAGAGTGATGCCAACCTCAAAATACAAAAGCACAAGGTAATGAGGAGGAATAAGGCGTCGGTGGCTCATTGATATGGACTATTGGCTTCTGATCTGGTCAACCCATACGTGCCGAAGCATGGCTCTCCCAAACTTTAAGTCGTTACAAGTACAACTAAATCTGATTGTACCACTTTTCATTATCAGTCATTAAACTCCCCACAAGGGCACCGTATATATATATTAGTCATCACACGGGCCCAGTGCGGTTTGCCGACTTCACGCACAACCTTTGAATTTCTTCGTAGCTGCAGGTTTCCTCGCGATGTTTTCCTCCATTGTAATAGCGTCTGATAAACGTACATTAAATTTCGAAATAATGTGGTACGTGGCAGGTTTTGAACCTGTACCCTTCAGAACTGAAAGCAACAGTCCACACCAACGAGCCACCGACGCTCATAGTACCATCGCCGAAGTAAAATAAAGTACTACTTTTAAGCAAGGAAAAAGCAAATGCACTTACCATCCGTCGCCATTCTTAAGTTTACTCTTACGCAATCAATCCATCCGTCGCCAAATGAAATATCGACAAGCAAAAACCATACAATGACATCGATTTGAGTGTTTTTGTACTCTACTCTTACAATGGATGAAAAATATTTATACGCATATTTTAGAAGGCTATTACTATGCTGTCACGGCTGAGTTAAAGTACCGCTGCACAAATACTTGACTCAACAATCGAGTTGTATTTCTTGACGTACTGTTAAGCAGTAAACGAAGTGCGTGCGGACCATTACACATGGACTGCCTATTATGTAAAATAGTCAAATGTTAGCTTCGAACGCGGATGTTTATCAAATACTCGTTAAGTTTGTGGGTTGTTTGAATTGGCGCATGCGCGATCGTTCGATAGCCACTTCAAAGGTACCACTGTCTGTACACATCTGTCTACTTTTTCATCTCAGTTTAATTTCACTCATGATTGTTTTCAAATATTTACTCAATTCGTATCGGTTAAATAATTTTGGTTTACTCTTAAGGTGTCAACGCCTATATGGTATGATGGCTTCTGTTCTACAGTACATGTTTAATATTGTAGTGATGATGATGCTATGGCCTTGGTTCCCATATACTTGTCTGAAAGTGGTCCCCTTTAAGTTAAGACCGCAAATTTGTCATTAGTTTTCATATTCAATAGAACTTTTTACTCAGTAGAGCTTGCCGTGTGGGGACGGCAGAATAGAATACATGTGTCCCCACCCCTACTCCTCCCGAGGGTGTCGTAGGAGCCGACTAAGGGATCTTATACCGGATGGTGGGCAGCAGCGCCATCCTGCGTACTGGTCCACACTGCGGTCACCAACCCGCCTGCCCAGCGTGGTGACTACGGGCATTTACCCCCCATGAGTAGCGCCAACCAGAATCGGCCCCCAGTTCCGGCAGCCCCACTATTCCCGACCACGGCATGGTCACGGTGGGGCGGGGGGTGCGAAGAATCCCCGGGTTACGAAAGGCTGCCTCAAAAAACTGACATTGGCTACGTATAATGGACGCACGATACGGCTGGACCATCACCTCTCCGAATTGGAAGAAGAGCTAAGTCATATTAACTGGAGCATACTGGGGTTATCTGAAGTCCGAAGAGAGAGGGAGGACACGATGACCCTGGACTCCGGAAACTTGCTCTACTTCCGAGAAGGTGATAGGGTTTCCCAGGGTGGTGTCGGTTTTCTGGTTCACAAGTCCCTTGTCAGCAACGTTGTGGAAATCAGTAGTGTGTCGAACCGGGTAGCGTACCTTGTACTTAAACTCACCGACAGGTACTCCCTGAAGGTGGTACAGGTATATGCGCCGACCTCGTCACACTCTGACGAAGAGGTTGAAGCCGTGTATGAGGATATCTCCAGAGCCATACATGGCACAACTTCGACCTTCTACAATGTTGTTATGGGGGACTTCAACGCTAAAGTGGGAGTACAAGAACGCGGCGAATCGAAAATCGGACTTCATGGATTGGGGCGCAGGAATCACAGGGGGCAGATGCTGGTCAACTTCCTCGAAATGGAGGGGCTCTTCTTGATGAATTCTTTCTTTAAGAAGAAGCCTCAGAGAAGATGGACCTGGCAGAGCCCGAACACTGTGACAAGGAACGAGATAGATTTTATTATGGCGGATAAGCGACATATATTTAAAGATGTCTCAGTGGTCAACAGGTTTAAAACCGGTAGTGATCACCGACTTGTCCGAGGCACTTTGAATATATGTTTTCAGGCGAACGGTCTCGCTTAATAAAATCTACTCTCAGACCTACGCCGCTCCAAATACACTATGGGTCCGAACAGTTCCAATTGGAACTTCAAAATCGATTCGACTCGCTGGAAACCACTGGCGACGTGGACGAGATAACCGACAACGTGGTGAAGGCGTGTACACTGGGTCGCAGGCATTTCCCGCCGATGAAACGAGCTAAGTCGTCCAAACTTTCTCCCGAAACCCTGGATTTGATGAGGCTGAGACGCGAGATGCCATCTGCTGCTGTTGCTTCGCCGGAATATCAGGCTCTCTCCAAGCGGATACGAAAACTCGTTCGCAGGGACCTCCGCTGTTTCAATACAAGGTTCATTAAGGACCTTATTGAACAGAACAGGGGCCCAAAGTCTTCCAAAAACCACTTGGGAAGAGCCATCTGGTTAAGCTTAAGACAGCAGATGGGCAATTACTTGCGACTCGCCCACAGATCCTGGAAGAGGTTGAGAAATTCTATGGACGACTGTATTCATCGAGCGCTCATCAGCCACAGACCGAGGACACCGAAGATCCACGTGCCCCACTAAGGCGCCATTATACGCAGGATATCCCGGATGTTGACGTTAGCGAGATTAGTGCAGCACTGGAGCAACAGGAATGGGAGGGCCCCGGGGATGACGGTATTACGACAGAGCTCCTAAAAGCCGGTGGACAGCCCGTCCTTAGGGCATTAGTTGAGCTCTTTAATGCCGTCATCACCAAGGAACTACAACAGAGGCGTGGTCCAGAAGCGTTGTCGTCTTATTCTTCAAGAAGGGTGACAAAACTCTCTTGAAGAATTACAGACCGATAGCGCTTCTGAGCCACGTCTATAAGTTGTTTTCCAGAGTTGTAGCGAACCGTCTCGCCATTAGACTTGACGAATTCCAACCACCGGAGCAGGCTGGGTTTCGAAAAGGCTACAGCACCGTGGACCACATCCATACTGTTCGGCAGCTTATACAGAAGACCGAAGAGTATAACCAGCCGCTGTGTATGGCATTTGTGGACTACGAGAAAGCCTTCGACTCCGTCGAAACCTGGGCTGTTCTGGAGGCTCTGCAGCGATGCGGTATCGACTGGCGATATATCGAGGTGATGAAGTGTCTCTCCAACGCAGCGACGATGACCGTTCAGATCCAAGACCAGCGGACAAGACCCATCCAATTGCGTCGTGGTGTGAGACAGGGGATTATATCCCCGAAACTGTTCACAAACGCATTGGAGGATGTCTTCAAGACCCTGGACTGGTCTGAACGAGGCGTCAACGTCAATGGAGAGTATATTTTTCATCTTCGTTTTGCTGACGATATCGTCATCGTGCAGAGTCATCGGAAGAGCTTGCGGAGATGCTGAACAGCCTAATGAATCTTCCCGACGAGTTGGGCTTGGCATGAATTTGGACAAGACGAAAGTCATGTTCAACAGTCGTGTCATGCCACAACCGATATGCGTCGATGGCGTCCGTCTCGAGGTTGTGCAGGAGTATATCTACCTGGGCCAAACCATCCAACTTGGCCGGCATAACTTCGAAGGAGGCTAGTAGGAGGTTCAGTTGGGCTGGGCGGCATTCGCTACGTCATGTCTTAACGTCAACTATTCCGCAATGCTTAAAGACGAAAGTCTTTGAGCAATGCGTCCTACCCGTACTAACATACGCAGCTGAGACATGGACACTGACTGCGGGATTGGTTCACAAGTTCAAAGTCACTCAACGCGCAATGGAGCGAGCTATGCTTGGAGTCTTAGGGATAAGATCAGAAATAATTTAATCCGCAAGAGAACTAAAGTTACCGACATAGCCCGCCGGATCAGCAAGTTGAAGTGGCAGTGGGCTGGTCACGTATGTCGTAGAACCGATGGCCGTTGGAGCAGACGAGTTCTGGAGTGGAGACCGCGTCTTGGCAAGCGTAGCGTAGGACGCCCTCCGGCCCGATGGACCGACGACTTGCGAAGGTCGCTGGTGGAGCTGGATGAAAAGCGGAGGACCGGGATATCTGGCGCAAAATGGGGGAGACCTATGTCCAGCAGTGGACTGCGATAGGTTGAAGAGAGAAATCAATTATTGTTTTTTTTTAATATAACGACTTTAACGCTTTAAAATAACAAAATAAGAGATAAAATATTATTTTATTAAAGTTTGATGAAATATCTTTATAATATGGACATTCGGACAATAATGTATGTAAAATTAAAACAAAAGCTTTTGTTCTGTTCACAGAACAGTAAATCCTTTTCAACATATTTATGAACTGCTAAAACAATAAATCACCAAAGGTGCCGGAGGACTCAAAACATTTATCCATCAATTAACTTCCCACCGAGAAATCCCATTTGAATTTTGTTCGATGTTGATTTTGAATTTAGTATTATAATATAGTGTTTGCTCTACGTGTTTACATTAAAAATGATAAAGACCACCCGGCTTTGTATGAGAGCATACATTCGGTGGATCCGTTTTATACTAACAGCAGTTGGTTCGACTCAGTGCAAACAGTGCTAAGCAAACAAACACTCTCAAGGAGGAAAGCGGGCTGAGAACCCTCACGACACTGCATCGAATAAAAATCTTTAAGTCGTAAAGAACTATTTGGACAATTTCTGCGACTATTTCCACGTAGGAAGGTTTATAATTGACTGCTTCCTGCGTGCTCAAATTCACATGCTGGTTAAGTACTATTGCAAATAACTCGACGAAAATTGGATTGTGTTGAAAAACTAATAGTTTGACGAGCTAAAATTCTGTTTGATGATTTTAAATATAACCTGTCAACCTGATAAATATTTTCTTATTAAAAATGCCATGGGTAATGACATGACACTTGTAATACCATTCCAATTTGTTTTATTAAACACATTTATAACAAATAACTTTTGAACACCATAATATTACATGACATCGTTAGGTATTTAGGTAGATTATAGAAATCAAACGTTTATTTGTACAGAAAAAACTAAATAATAACTATGAGCAAAGAAAATAAATTTTGCTTTTATTATATTTAAACATGAAATAAGTCAACTATCTAAACTATTGTAGATAATAATAAATTATGGTCAGGTGGAAGGGAGTGTCGACATATATAATTTAAAGGTTCGTATATTTGGGCATTTAAGCATACAAAGCAATGACTTCTTGCCATTTTTCTTTTGAAATATTTTTGTTTCTCGTATAGGCTTTTTCCAACAACCCTAAACTCTCTTGGGAAATCAAAACTATCGATTTTGTTATTTGTATCCTTTTGTCTTAGAAAAGAGAAACGAGTAGTGTTTGACTTCTGAAAAACACAGCAAAAATGCTTGAACTCTCAAGACTAAAACTATATTAATATTCATATTGGGGTTTGGGGGCTATTACAGACCTAGTCACATCGACCTAGAAGATCTTCGCTTCCCTATTAAAGTTCGTTCAAAAGTTTGGAACTTCTCTATTCAACCTATCGCAGTCCACTGCTGGACATATGTGTCCCCCTGTTTGGAACTTATCAGGAAGTATATGATATCATTTGGACATAAATGAAAGTGGATTTGTAACTAAAACTATGTATATCTGTCTTTAATGTGTCTTGATTACTTGTGGAAGATTACTGCTTCATGCTAGATGAGGAATTAAAAGCGTGTACATTAACACCATCACTTGGAACTATCACGTTTTCAGTAACCCAAAGAACGTTGCTAACGACGTTATCAAGGGGGCAAAAACGTCAGCTTGAAAGGCTGAAATGCGCCGGGAGACTAGACGAAAAAATACGTTTCCGACTGGTGTTCGTACATACTACGCTATTGAAAGCGACCACAAAACAAAATAATAATAGGTACTTAGCAATGATTTAAATACATTGAATGTTGTTGTTGTTTGTATTTCTTGCAAATAAGCGTTCTTTTTGTTAGCAATTCTGTACTTTGAATAAATTGTGATAAAGTATCACTTTAAATAATATAGATTAAAAGCAAACAGACAGGAACACATTAACAAATGTGTATCTATTATTAATTATATGTTCCTTGGCAGTTAGAGCTGAGCGTTTCTGTTTAGAGTGGAGACCGCATCTTGGCCAAGGCAGTATAGGATGCTCGACCTGTTATCTGCAAAACGTCGCTGGTGGAGGCTGGATGAAAATATCAAATGAGGAGACCGGAATATCTGGCGCAGAATGGGGAAGACATAATAACGAATCTCTGTTCACTGCTGAACAATTACGGCGGACGAGATAGGCTTAAGAGATAATTTTTTTCGCTAATAATTTCACTCAGTCATTAACTTTTAATATTTTTAAGCGAGATTGCAAATTTTTTACTAAAAACTTTTCGAAGCATTCATAACTTCAGATAGAAAAGTCGTCATCATTGTTTTAAATGATACCCTGTATTCTTTATTCTGACTAACTACTTTTCCTTTCGATGACTGTGTGGGAAATAAAATTAATGAGATTTTTTTCTTTAGGGATTTACAAAAATGTAATGTACATTTATTTTATATATTAATATCAGTTTATTTTAATCTAGGGCGTATCATAAAAACCCACCTAGTATGCACCAGGTCGATGTATTTGCGATCCCCCCGGCGATAGCACGCACGGCACCCGATGCCATAGCGCCGTGCCTATTTGTAATTTACTTAAAAATATGGACGTAGATAGGGGCCCTCCGGCTAATTCCGTTGTATTGTTACACTCGGTCGGTGTCGGAATTCGATAGCAATCAGATATTAGATTGTACTGTTTGAATACATTGACATATTTAATTTTCAAAAGTTCGCATTTGATAGAACCCTGTGTAAGAGATATCAAATAATAGGATATTTTAAGCTGAAGCCTTAAATGTCTTTATGAGAATAAATGTCTTTAAAACTAAACATAATTAAGCGGGCGTTAAATTAAATTGAATTGTTTACATCAAATAACACGTGCGAAGCCGCGGTAAAAGCTAGTGCATTATTATAATTTGACGTCTATATGAGTCAGTCCTGAATACAAACCAGATCTCTCTTCTCTTCTTTAACCTATCGCAGTCCACTATTGGACATAGGTCTCCCCCATTTTGGGTCAGATATCCCGGTGCTTCGCTTTCCTCACCAGCCTCCACCAGCGACCTTTCGCAAGTCGTCGGTCCATCGGGCCAGAGGCGACGTACACTACGCTTGCCAAGATCGGTCTCCACCCAACTCTTCTGCTCCACGCCATCGGTTATGCGACATACGTGAACAGCCCAATGCTTTATGTTCCCTTACGGAATGAATCATTTCTGATCTTATCCTAGAGAGACCCAAGCATAGCTCGCTCAATTGCGCGTTGAATGAATCGTTGACGATCGTTAGCTACGTCATGTCCTAACATGACGTAGCTAACGAACCAGATTAGCTAATATAAAATAGAAAGTCACTTCAAAAGAAAATAAGTTAGGTATTAATGAAATAGTGTCCGTGCTATGTGTTCATTATGATATATTAAATGTTGTTCATTGCCGAAATATGAACACTATGTTAATATTCTGTCATGAAGGCTTGTTACCTTTAGGTTCACAAGTTAAAGGTTTAAAGTTCAACCTTTTTGTCATGCGAGTGACTCAGCATAAATAACAAAAAAGGACATGACGTGTAGAGGATAAAAATACACAAGTAACGTGTAGTGCCGACAACCAACCCATATACTGAGTGCCTCATAAATTATTCGCTGGGAAATATATGGATTAAGTTCTACTTTCCGATGGATTCCGAAGTTGTTTTCATGTCTCAAGTTGATGAAGTAATATCATCCAGTTTAATCATAAACTAGCGCAAGGCTTGTTACGAGTAATTGATAAACTTTCTTGAGCCCTGAAGTTTATGTTATAGAAATCCTACAATCACATCATCTTCATTATCTATTAATCAAATGGAGTTCGTAGGTGGTATGGCTCGTGCTCCTCGTGGGACGTTATAATGAGCTGCTGAAGATGATGTTCAAGACCTTTTTTGAGAGGAGAATCCTGCATTGGATAGTAACCCTTAGGGCTACTTATGTCGGAATCCTACCAACTAAACTCCTCTTAGCAGTCATGCTTGTCGTGGAGAGCGCAGGCGCATCCATCCAACCAGCCCGTCGACGCTATCCACGCATTACATGCGCGGTCCACCTCCACTCTTGTTGGAGTGAGAGAAGTGTTAATGGAGCCACGAATCACCCTCATATTCACGGGACTTTATGATATTGCGGAAGCCCCGCAGTCCACTGACCTCGACCCCAATAGGGTGGGTGGAGCCGATGCACCACTGCCTCCTTCACCCTGTTCTCCGGCGCCTGTCGCGCTTGCGAGTAGGTTATTTTCGCTTGCCCGTAAAGCTTCTTCCTTACAAAACATCACTTCTTCACAGAAGGTGGTCACAGCTTTCCAGGCATTCTCACTGCGACCATCTTGGAAATAACACACTCAATTGTATGATCGGGTCAATTACAAGCTCTGAGTGCACAATGCTATGTCACCCAGGCAGGACATAATTTTTGTGGAAAATTTTGACGCTCAATTAACTTCTAAAGACATAACCGTTGTACTACATCCTTGTCTAATGCCTTAAATTGTGTACATTATGATTTCTAATTAAACGCATAAAACAAACGCAAATGCTCTGATAGAATATTGTACTGTAAGTCCACTTCAAACGCCTAACCAAACTGGGTCAAACTGTATGCTACGAAAAATTATCCACGTCATGCTCAGACGAATGAAACGCAACGTCCAAACTTTAAATGAGTTCCCGAAACCGCATAAAAGTTCTGGACCCATTAATACGATCAGAAATACACCAGCAATGTCATTCTTATTGTCTATTCGAGATTATGTTACGCCAATTATGACATTTCATTTAAATTTGTATAATTCACTGGTTTGGGACGCAGTGCATAATACCTGATATATACCTGTCTATAGGTTGTTGGTCTCCAACAATGCCCATCTGTCATGGTAAGCGCATCACTCCTCCTGAGCATCCTGTACATTTTGTAACATCAAAAAAGTACGTAAACACAATTTTCATATTTTTTGAAGTTACTGCTAAATACAAATATATCGTATAATGTCTACAGCTGTCGAAGCATCTAAGAATGGGGATTTGTTGGGTCATCATTTGCTATTTGATAAGATGCATAACTTGAAGGTGAGTTAGGCTCGGAATCCTCAAAGATTCATACTTGAACCCTATTCATCGCAAAAAAGAACTTTAGTTTTTTGCAGAGATTATAAGATACCAATGCTTTCAAATGTAAGTACATCATTCTGCCAGCCGCATGCGCTTAACGTTACAAATTACAAAGCAATAAAACTTTGAAATATGTCCATAGACAAGGCTCTTACTAGCCGCATTAGTCATGGTTCAGTCGAGTCATAAATCACCAAAACTAAGCACCTAGTATGCGTGAGAACGTTATATACACCGATGTCATAATTCTGTGTTGATTTCGTTCACCCGTGACTAATGCTTGGGGCTTTAATAAATCGCTACCAAATTAGAAGCGAACTATTGTTTGCCTAGCAATTGCGTATAGTTGATAAGTTTTGAGGTTTATTTTACGTAGTTTCACGTTTCTGTCGGAAAGTTTGGGTATCAAACAAATAATTTGTTTGGTTCTACGTTAACAATAGTCAACCGCCTGTGCCTAACTTTATAAAACGGTTATACCTAACTGCGTAAAAGTTTATTTATCATTATTTAAGTACCCTTCCTTTTTTGACTTGTATGACATCCATCTGACCAAACAAATGGTATTCTTTGAGGGAATCGCGAACATAATTAAAAGGTAAATAAAATATAAATACACTTTTTGGAATACACGCAACATAATAATAATTTCTGCTAAATTAATTAAACAAGCTTCTAATTATTCTGAATTGTAAAGTGAGGTTAAGCCGCTATACAACTTAATATCCTCATGTTATCATAATTAACTGACATTGATCTATATTATACTTAAACATAAGACTAACAATTCATTGAATGCTACAATCGTTAGCTTTTACTAATTACATGTATATATTGTTCATAACGAAACTTTATATATATTAGTCTATTAACTGGCCTAAAAAGTCTACTACGAGGCACACGTATAGCCATATATCCCACCTATTGGCACATGGGTGGAGATTGACAAGCCACCAAGCTGCCTCGAATGCATATATTGATATATCTTGGTAAATCTACCATCTTAGGCCAACGCAAACATCCAAATAATAGCGTTATATCGGATTACGTGCCTTCTCAAGCATATATGTCTTAGTCACCCATCCAATGCTACGAGTATTCACAACTAGCACACTTAGATATTTAAAAATAAGTAAAATTCAAGAGTCGTTAGAACACCATCTGTTTTGCTTGCATATCAAAAAGCTCTCCCGCTCGTATAAAAGGCTCCTTTACAGTCCTGGATTAACCCTTAAGCAAATTAAGCAGCTTAGGGCCCCACGTCCAGGGGGGCCCCGACCAAACACAAAAAAAAATGAACAGAAGGTTTACTGGAAATCATCATCAGTGAATGCCCGAAAAAAGCCGCTAGGCGGATTTTTTGTAAATAATTTAATATAGGTACTTTAGTTTTTGTTTTTTGTGCACCTACTCCACTTCAAAGTACGTTAATATATTTTCATCTTATTTTACAAAAATACTAATGTTTTTCAATAGTAACCTATGCGCGCACTGCGATTATGTTCGGTGAAAAATAATTTCATGCAAAATCGACTTGCGTTTTTTTGCAGTTCGCGGTTTTTTTAAAGACAAATTCTTTTCTTTTCTTAGCAGTGGACTGACCCCAACAAGTCCCTGTTTCAAGTTTTGAAACCGCTTCACGGCCTTGACATGAGGCTGAAACTGGCAGAAAATTGTAGCAGAAAAAATGCGATAGTCAGGGACGAAAAAAGCTTTGGTACCAAAAAAAAGCTGTTTTCATTCATAACCTTTGACTGTAACGAACAAATATTTCAAATAATTTAACATTTTCCATTTAGAAAACAGGGACCAAGTACTTTTTTGATCCTGGCCATCGCATTTTTTCTGCTAGAATTTCTGCCAGTTTCAGCCTCATGCCTTGACGCGGTTTTGATTAACGACAATTCGAAGCGGCCGGACCGACGGCTAAACGTGCCCTCCGAAGCACGGAATCTCTTCTTTAGGAGAAACAGGTGATTTAGGAGGTGACAGGCTATACCTGCAATCCTAACCTAACTGACAAAACTAACACTCACAAAGTGAAAAATCATTACCTATGTTGTCAACTACTGCGCTATGCTACTAATTCCTGTTGACATACTGACAGGGGCCCCAAAAGTGTGGATTGCTAGGCCCGAGTAGTCTTAATCCGGCACTGCTCTTTAAACAAACTTTTTTAGCCATTGACAGCTTCAACTGTACCATCTGTTGTAAGAATATGGATAGAAGAGTAAACAAGAACTTTTACAATCCAAGTAAAATGGTATATTGTAATGCAGGAAAGCCTAAGACCCTAATTAAACTCATCACGTCCATGATAATATGAAAATTGAATATTGGCCTTTGAAAGATGCCAGAGACTATATTTTGAAAGAAAGAAATAATTTATTATTTTAGACATTGCAACACAAACAGAACAAACTGTATTAAAATAAAATAGGAAATATAAATAAAATATGTAAACAAGATCACACCTTGTGCTACGATGTCCGAAGTAATTGGACCCACTCAGCATGTGCCTGCTGAGGGTCCAAATACTTTCGAGACCAATGCTAGCCTACAAACACTAGATCGCTGAAGAATACCTATTCTAAATAGCTTTCTTTATATATCTTTAAAAGATAGAAAAAAATACTAATCATGTATTTCTTTTCTCAAAATTCTTCTACCTGTTATTATACAGCCTAACTTATTTGTAATATTTAATATTAAAATCTTATCTCTATAGTTGACCAAAAATATTCAACCAGAAATAGTGTGGAAAATTTAACGTTGCATTCGTACTCTCAAGTGTAAGATCTAAATATTCCCAACCAACAACAATACGAAACTAAGCGAATTTATCGGGTAACTCGAAACCAACGCCCTACACCTGAAGTGCAGAACTGGAAATTGGAAACCGTAACTCAACAAGTATTAGGGGAAGGAAAACTCCGCCGCGCCATCTGTAGGCCTTATCTATGGCTATAAATATCCTACAGAACCCGGCACAGGGAGGAATTATGACTTTGGAGGTACCACAGTCGTCGCCGCGTGAGGATAATTCATGCACCCCCCACGTCCGCTATTTCATAATTTTACGGGTATTTTTGTGTAATTATTTTCGAGGATTCCGTGACGGCTTTTGCCCGAATGTGATTTTAATGATGTAATTCTAAATATAAATAGACTACAATTGTAATGCAATTATAATCATACATTTATTGTAAGCATATAATGCGCTTGTTTGTTATATGGTAAAATGATGAATTCTTCACTAAACTTCACTGAAGTCTTTTCTTCTTCTCTTCACGCTGTCATCTGTGGTCTAGTGCTATTCATAAGAGATTGAGGGAGCATAAGCTCTTTTTTTGGGATTTCGTAACCAAAAGGCAAAACAGTTATAGATTCACGTCCATTTTTCTCCGACACTATTAGCACTACACGGCTCAAACTTTGTAAGTATATGTATTCTATGAACCGCTTAAAAGTTTTGACATGATAGAGAAACAAGGATTACTACTCATAAAAATCCCTAAGAATACTATCGGAGTAGATGTATGCGCTTTTCATTACACGGAAGGTTTGTAAGGCAGGCAACTTACCAGACGTCTGCGAGGCAAATTGAGTTAAACAACTTAGCAAGTGCTAGTGTCTGAATGCCTAACGTGTGTCTTATGCAAGTCCTATTAAGTTTTCATTACCCTATATGATTTCAATATAGGTATAACAATGATTTAAATAATAGAACCTTTCCTAAGATACATTATCTTATATTCGTTTTGTTTTCATGAAATATTATTACAACCAACGTATGATGTACATTATATATTGATAAGAATATCCAGTGGGATAAGCGATATTATTAAACATTAAAATAGCAATAAAAAAATACTTATTCTTAGACTTTAAATGGCCTCACGTACGGCCATTTATCACATGTAAACGCAAAGCGCTAATCTATCAATGCTTTATTACTTTAGACAGCAAAAGATATTATCGCGCGTAACAAATCAAACGCATCGCGTCCCATTAGGCATATCTGAAGCCTTCTCTTGTATGTCAAACGACGCCGCCATTCATTTGTTTTACCTTATCATTCCGAAAGCAGCCGTCTCTCTCACACACAATGGCAAGAAACAGTGCACTGACGACTAGATGGATGAATATTTTATTTCGTTAATTTATTTTTAATGGTCACAAACGATCGGACAAGTACGCGCGTTCAATCAAACTAATGTCTATTGGAAGGAGTTTTTTTTTATAAATTACCTGTGCGCACACGTCTCATTTATCTTCCACTTAATCGTAATTAGATAGAGTAAATACACACATTTTTGTAATCAGATTGTATTGCTTTCAAAGCGATACATATGTTAATATAACCGCAATTACGTTTAGGTTAATTTCTATCAATGTTTTGATATTGAATTTTGTTTTTAATGACATATGAGCGGTAGAAATGATTCGTTTATCAACGATGTTTAATATGAGACACTAATATGAGATTATTTCCCATAGTACCCTTACGTTTATTCAATACAATGCCATATCTTAGGCCTTCCTATCGACTGCACCGCATCAAACAGGCGGAATGTCGTCAGTCTAGTTTGAAGTTATCACCCCGACCAAATGAAAAAAAAAAGTAAACAAGGTACATGCTTCTCAAAATGATGTTAAAATCACCTACAAAGGTAATTTAGAAATAAAACACGACTAATCGCAAGTGAGCTTACAGTCGCATACGCGGGTGTACCAGCGCCACATCCAATTTTTCTCTGTCCCTTTGCACTCGACTTCCGTCAGAGAGCTCTTAACTCCAAACAGCCGTAGGGGAGTGCTGATTAATAAAGAAAATAAAAAATCCACGCGTATGATTGAAAGGAGTCACGTTTTCGTTTGTGGAAACGGATCGGGAATTCAAAATTTGCCGGAGTGAAATTTGATGATGTATGAAACGAGGGGAACCCGTGCAATTGACTTTTTGTGTTCATGAACAAAGTAATATGATCAATTTATTTGGT
The DNA here is from genome assembly GCA_019425675.1 of Leucinodes orbonalis. Classification (NCBI taxonomy): domain Eukaryota; kingdom Metazoa; phylum Arthropoda; class Insecta; order Lepidoptera; family Crambidae; genus Leucinodes; species Leucinodes orbonalis. The sequence goes on from PQWD01000045.1 coordinate 29,027, forward strand.
AATAAACAAGAGTGACTTTAGTGTCCTGCTCACTTAGATTTAATAATATATAAAATGTTCTTATTATGAAGAAAGCATGCTTTATTTAACAAGCCATGCTTGACGTTACTTTATAACCATTCATTATCATCAGCTCATTAAACGTCCCCACCGAGGGTTATTATAACCATTAATAGGATTTAATTTTTTAACCCTAGTAAATTGATCAAGCTAATATGTTTCAAAAACAAGCAAAAGACCCAATCACCCAATAGCTATTTTGTGTGTACATGTGCCTGCAGTGGAACTTTATAGGCTGATGATAAATAAATTAATAGATTTGTCATGACATTGTCTGTCTGTCTATCCGTCCGTCCTTTTTTTCTCCGAAACTATTAGCTCTAGATAGTTCAAACTTTGTAAGTAGGTATATGTATTATGTAAACAGCTATAAGGTTTTAAAAAAAAATTTTTATATGACTAAAACTCAAAAAGCACGTGTGGTGGTTTGAATAATTTGCGCGAGAGATGCTTCCAAAGTGTGAACCCCGCCCCCCACCCCTCTAACTTCTAAAATATGGGATTGATAAAATTAAAGAATATAATATGATTTATTTATTATTTGTCTATCTATCGATGATATACATAGCCCATAAATCTAACAGCAAAACTTAGTTTGAACGATATCTAGCCCGTGGTTTTTTTTATATGTATGTGCCTTAGTAAATAAAAAAAATGTTTTTTTATGTTACTCGATGCTGTGGAACCTTCCACGGGCGAGTCCGAATTGCATGTGGCCAATTTTTCTTTGTGTGTAGGTTAATAAATAGTTTAGATACCTTATTTAACAACAAAATATCATAATCACAAGCACACTCGTTAAACTTCAATTTAAATCTGGTTAAAATGAGAATTGGCAGTAAAAATATAATGTATAGGTATATATTTTTCATTTTTATCTATAGATCGGTTTTTATTTCCTTGTTTTAAAAAATGCTATGTAATGCAATAATTACAGCACTATATCAACATTATTAAAACAAAGACCTTGCTTGCAACCTGATTTCGTATCAGCTGTATCATTTCTCGTGACTTTACGCCATTTTTATTGAATCCAAATGGTTTGCACAAAGAGTTAATTGCCCCATATACCGCTTTTAGTTGCAATTAAAAATGCTTTACTCAGTTGTAAAACGTGAATAGTCTTTAAATGGCGCTGGGTGGATCCGATTCAATACTTTCATTGGCCTTACATGCCTTAAATGGAGAATGGTGGGGTTATACGATTAAGGCAACGGTTTAGGCGTTATTTGTGCTTTGGATTGTACTTAGATATATTAACTAAAAATGGTTAAATAGGCAAAAAGATTTGTGATTTACAAGGGTTTGTTAGACAAACGAAGGCATATTCATGATAATAGTAATTCCTGCCATGTTTTCCAAAGTCGCAAATGTAGCATGTAATTAAAATATTGTGTCTTATTTATCGAGTACTTACCATCAGGTAAATATTTTGCCAGATTTTACTATCAGCTTATTGCAAGAATATCTCACTGACTGATGTAACTTATGAATGAGGAGTCGGCTACTGCACCAACAGATCCAGTTATAATTTGCTGGCAAACCATTTTTCTGGTCTTGTTATATGTTTGAAAGTTGATGCTTTATTCAATAGTGGATGTATTTGGTCGTTATGACAATGATTATTTAACGAAGCAAGCTGAAGTTTTGTGTTGAAACTAAAAACTTTATGATAAAAATGTACATATGATTAGATGCTACAACATTTATTTGAGGAAAATGTCTTTAAATGAGAATAAAATCTACTGTGATTTTAAGTAATTTACATACAGGAAGAATATTGAAGAAGACTAGTAGTGACTTGCTTTAACAAACTAAAGTGCTCGGTATTTAAATAGTCAGTTTTTTAATTGGACCATTATTTTCATATTATATCGGGAATATAAGTAGAGCGGCTCAATGGTGTGGACTCTTTTCTTTATTCGACGCCCTTATGGTGAAGGAAAATATCGTAAAGAAACCTGCGCACGCCTCCAAAGAGTCTAAAAAATTGTCCGTGAAGCCAGCCAATCTGCACTGGACCCAATGTGGTGGACCCATTTTAACGACTTAAGCCTTGTTCAACGGAATACGAATTAGTAGTTTAAAATAGGTGTTTCATTTAACATATTAATTTTAATTTATATATTTTTTGTAACAGTAAATGAAACTTATTGTATAATGTGAAGACATAGATATTAAATTAGAGTACATAAAAACAAGACTAGATTACGAGCTCTATAAATACGCTGCGCGGAAATGTCCATTCAGAGAAATAACATAACAAATAAATGTAATTATCCATACATATTTCTTGCATGACATCCAACTCGTTGCCTTATAATAAGACTAAAGAGGAATAAGATTAACGATCTGTAAGCATAAAAACTTCGTCTCACACGATACTACGAAGCGGACGGCCTAAGTACAGCATCAATTTTAATTCTGTCTTCCAATGATTACTTCACTCACAATAACCCCTTGGTGACTGACACTAAATTGAGATTGTGACAGGAAACCATTAATTTTATCACTTCGGACAAAATTAGGACGTGAGCAAGTCCCAAATATCTAGAAAAATAGATGGTATTAAATTTTGATAAGCGTGTCAAATGAATTATGAAAGCTTATTAAAATAGTGGTGACATTGTTTTACGGCACTATAGACGGTGAAATTCCAATTCACGACAATAAGACTCTTCATTTTTTTATAGAAAAAGAAATTTTCAAAAATATCCACTTGTATAGTTATCGTGAAAATCTAAAATCTATTGTTTGTGGAGACAGTTTTCCGCGCGAGTCTTTGACTCTATATTAAGCCACAAGGAAAGGGAACTACCCAAAGGTAAATAGCATCGTCGCCTTCCTAATTTCCAGACCGGAGAACATAGTTGTGTTCTCATTTAGAACTCCAGATTGCATATCTGATAATTATGTAATATCAGTACGTAAATATCTTGAAAAACTATGAAATGAAAACGTATTAGCACGTAGAAATTCCGAAATACGTTAACATCGTATAATTGCATCCGACGAGCTCCGACATCCCCTCATCTCCGACAGCTTGAAGCGGCAAACAGCACCTCCTGAAAGCGGCTACAATTATAGCTGTAATCAGCTTTCCTCATAAATTACGGAACGCTTGTATGTGCAGGCTGCGTCCGAACCTTAGGGCGTTGCCATGGCTACCTCGCATTCCCCCAAGTGCACCCTTGTTATTAATACCCATAATAATTAAACTTGATTGCATTTCTCACCAGGTGCCGGGTGACGGCTCGTCGAAGAGACACCGGTACAGTGTTTAATGAAGCGTTTCATTGTTTATATTGTTCAAATACATTGTCGCTAAACAAGGGCAGGGAGTCAAGTGCTCCATTGTTAACTTGAGAGTATTGATTAGTAGGGCTTAAGCTGTTCACTGAATCTCTTAACCACCATAAGCCATGGGCAGTTTCGTAAACTTTAACCATGTTAATAAAAAGAATATAATAATAACTTCGCGTCTTTTAATAAGGTACTTCATCCATGGCAGCTAGTCTATCTAGACTCTCCAAAATGAAAGTTATTCATAAAGATGCAAGACGAGTAGGTAAAGTAAGCTTGCTCATCGAAAAAAAAAATTGACCCAAGAAAATAATTCTTGGAGTTTTTAGGGTTCCGTTGATAAATGGCAAAAAACAGAACCCTAATAGATTCGTCATGTCTGTCTAATAAAACTGTAATAGGTGGCTAAGAAAATTAAAATATTTTATGTAACTTGATGCTACGAGCCCTCCGCAGGCGAGTCCGGCTCGCACTTAGGATTGATTCTATCTTTCTTTCAAAATACAGAAAAACAATTCCGACCGAGAGTAATTGATTCTGGGTAACCGATAATTTTAAAAGTAAATAAACAGATTTTTTGGTCCTAAGGAAACTCATATAATTATAGCTTAAACACGTCCTTAACACCTGTAATTACACTGAGGTTATGACTGACAAGCCCACATGCCCACTTTTGGATAATTGCAGATAAACGACCAATTATGCTAGGAATGGTGTGTTAATTAAAACAAATATGTAAAAATGTAAATTACTTTAATAATGCTGACTGGTTTATGTTACCTACAAAATTATTGATTCGACACTGTATAAGAATCGGTTATAATTTTAGCATTGTAATGTATTGAAATTACTATTGGTTCGTTTAAAAATTCTTATCCACTATATGGAATAAATATAAAATCAATGATAAAATTGTATAAGGTTATCAAATATTTAAAAATATGTACAAAATAAAATGTAAATGAATTGGAAATTATAACTATATCACAGTCACTAGAAAAAGAGAAACCTAAAGCCTACATTATATGGCAGTCTATTGAAAACACATTCACAAGAGCTAGTACCATCACGAACCGACAATTACACCGCCTTGTAACCTCGCCTTTTTCATTATGTTGACACGATACAAGCCATCATTATGGTCGATCAAATTCATAAAAGCATATCAAAAGAGCGAATGCAGGTATAATATAAATCACAACCTTTAGTGTTTTTGTGCTTTTATATTTATTTATTTTTACCCTAAACTCCGAATTCTGGATATTTTGTTACATAATGTTGATCCAATATTTTTCCTTCGATATTAATTTAATTTTAATATTTGTATGTTGTTATTACTTTACGTTTTGATAGCTTTTAAGTTGATACATATGGAAAGTGTTACAAGACGGTGTAACAGTAACCCTTTCTTTTTATTATAAAATTTCAAAATATGCAAAGATTTTTTACAATATTTACAATTTACTAAGTAGTATTGCTTGGATTACGTACTAATGATATTCGTTAACATGACTCGATACATGAGATTAACTCCGATACGTGTGACCTGAACAACCTGAAGCTCCGGAATGACTCGCAAAAGCGTGCATTTCTCGGTAAGGCGATTCTCTGTGAACAACAATTTCGTTTACCAAGTGGCATATACACAAATACTCAGCGAGTAACGTCATCACACAACCTACCTTTCGTAAGGCGGAGGCGGCAAAATGTCACACAAATTCATTCTACAATTTTGCTCACTTCTTTCACTCGAGTGCCTGGTGTTATGTGTTCCTTGTCTAAAACTGTTATCTCTTCCCATCCAATGCCATTGAGGATAGTCGTATTCTACTTCAGCCATCGCCCATTCCTTGTTCGCATCATGATGACTAGATGACCTAGAATTGTTAGTTTTACACGAAGGGCATTCATCTATAGACATTTCTTGTATTTCTTCAACGTCGTTTCCACACTTCGTCATTTCACTGTAGTCTTTAGTTAGAGTAGAGCTACTACTTCGGCAACATGTTGAACATTCCTCATTTGAAAACTGGTTGCTTTCGCCATATGATCTAACCATGCTATTGTCATAGGAACCGGGGCTAACAGCACATTTGAGACATGAATCATCAACTTCGTTGTGTTCCTGCAACTTAAGGAAATTTCTGTCTTGTTAATTAAGACCTTAAAATGTATAACTGCTTATAAAAGTTCCGAAATTTAGAAAAATGGAGTACAAAGTACTTTTGTAAGTGAAAATGTATCAATAACTTATTTCTTTTTTATGCACTTCATTGTGAAATTATGTTTAGTCTTGTTACAACGAAACTCAAAGTTCAACATTATTTACTAGGCTGCGAAAGTTATTGAAATGTGATTCAAATAGAACTTTATGATACAATTGAATTGTTTTTATTTCTTAAGAAAGTGTTAACTTTGTATTTTAGTAGCTTATTTTAGCAAGGATGGTGAACGCAATAACTACTATAGAAACACTAAACAATCAAATTTATTACCTGGTAATTTAACTCAGTATAAATAGCACTTGAAGCATAAGGCTCAGGAGCAAGTCTTCTATGTTCTTCCTGAGGCATTGCATTCATATTACTGGTATGTTGAGGAAGTGTATATTCCGCCTCCATTGCCATTGTTCCTATTGAGTGGCCTCCTATGAATGTAATAATAATAATATTACCAAATTCTTAAAACGTTTGCATAAGTACATTATGAATATTATGATCAACCAAATTCAATACTCGTAGTTCCCACTTACCATGTAAAAGACTTTGATTGTAATTCAAAATTTCTATTCTAGGTTCATTAGATCCTTCGTACATAGGACGTTCTCGAAGCCAAACAGCTTCTTTGCCAAGTAAACATTGTTGAGCGTTTGCTATTGCTGTATCTATAAAAGGAATTCACGCGTAAATAGCCTGTGTTAAATGTAAATACGAACTGGATTTTATTTTATATTAACTTACTCGTGGCGTTCTGACTCTTTCTTTGTTTCGAATAACGGCGTCTAATAAAAACAATTACTCCAGCGCCGACTAGCACTAGAATCAATAGAGTCACGCACAATGCCAGCAGCCAAGTTTCTTGGAACATTGTCAATATTGCCTTGTCTCTTGCGGGCTCAGTTCTTCAACAATAATAACAAAATGTATATTATATATAAACGATTAAATATTAAAAACGTACGTACTTGACTTGTATTTTAATGCGTTACCCGCGTATCGGTCGCTGTAATCTTAAGACTATCAAATCGGGCATGGTCGTTAAAAACTTATTAATTAAAAATAATAGCCACATAATAAGTAAAAGGTTTAAAAATTGTTAGACTTAACATTTTACCACCAGGATTCCTGCCACAAAAGAAATTCTATTTTTTTTTGTATATATCTGTCAGCGGCGGATAAAGAGTTAATGTACAACACGTAATACAATCAAAAAATATCGTGTATGATAATGAGTTGCGAATGTGAAAAATATACCTACATACATTTTTTTACTATACTAAATGCCACTTAATAATAAAAGGTGCACACGTTGTTTGAAGTATAGATCGTTTCAAAATACATAATTTTGCAACTAAAGATACTCATGGCAAGTATACCTACATTTTGAAACGAAATGTACAAAGTTATAAGTTATAACTAAACAAATTAACTAGTTTAATTTTTTTGTCAATGTTAGTAATTGTGAGTACTACTTACTGAACATAATGCCTTTGGGTTTGCGTAGGGATCATATGAATCTGCGCAGGAGTACTAAATGGCCCATGTCCACGCTTCGTGACTGCCGCCGCCCGTGCACTGTAACGTCCACCCGCTCGTAACGAGCTTGCAGCGGCCGCCCGAGTACGGGCACCCAATGACATTTGGCCTACAACCCGACCTCCATTACCACCTCCAACCCTTACTTCTATCTACAAAAATAAAGATGGGTTAATTGGAATTGCAATTATAACTGGGATAAAGTAAATTAGGATATAGAGCATGCTCGGAATCAAAAAGAACAAGACAAGAGTCAAAGATTCATATTATATAGAACATTTATATCAAAAATAAGACGTACTTAATTACGCCTAGGCGCAAAAGAGCATTTTGTTATCGAGCTAAAAGCATTTAGGTACTTTTAATTGACTTTATGAACTTTTAAGAGAAGAAAATAACAGAATACTTTAAATTTATTATAACTGAGTACCGTGATATTGTTCTTGTTTACTATATTCGAAAAGAATTGAAATGTATTTTTATGTAGTTTCTCATTTTGCTTAATTGCAGCATAAGATATGTACATGAAAGCGGAACTTTGAATAGAAAGAGAATTCGAAAAACAACTGATGAATAAAACATTCGTAAAGTAAATTAAACTTTAAAAACTTTAATGGATTTTGGATAGAGGAAAAAGTACTAACCAAGTAACCAGAAAGTTCACCGTTCCAAGTATGCACGGGCGGCGGGTCCCACCGAATCCACGCTGACGTCGCATTTATCACTCCGGCTGAAATGCTTTGCGGCGGCGCCGATGGAACTAAAATGCAAACCGCAAATATTAGTTGGCGTGTAACTCGATTATTTGTAACAAGTATTTAATATTGTTTCAAAAGTAAAAAAATCCATACAATAAATAGAAGAAATCATATATAAATGAAAAATATAGCTCACCATCTTCTTCTGTGAATCCCGACCTTAAATTGGAAGGTTTTCCTAATAATAGTTTGTAAAACGGCATCAAAAACACATCATACTGAGCGTATGGCATTAAACCTGTTAAAACGTGACTAGACGATCCACTATTATGTACAGTTGTCATGGAAAAGTTTTCGAATTTACTAAACTCGGTTATACTATCTATTAAAGTTACATTAGAAGCTTGAGCAGTCTGTGTTTCTAATGCATAATGTCGATTTAGCGAAGTGCCGTTAAACCATATTTTAACACCTTCTAAATATTCGTTGTAATCAGTCAAAACCTGAAAGCAAAATATAGGTAACCAAATATGTTGTTCTAATTCTTCAAGTTATATTGGTATTTAATTTAGCAACATCATTAACTTACATCCCAAACAACTTTTAATGTTGTTGCAGAGGTCCCTTCAACTCGTCTTAATGCTAATACGTCTTGCTGCAAATACTTCCTGGCTTGAACTAGTTCGTATTGTGTCATTGGTGGATGATTTTGCGGTTTTCCTAATTCCGGATATGGGGAGGAAGATTCTGAATCACCTTTAAAGGCATTGGCTTCTCTCCTCAATACCTAAAAAGAAACCCTTAAAGTTTTATTTCTGTCATATCCGTAGATTTATTTAGGAATACATTTATTTTGTAACATGAACCTGTAATGTGGCCGTGTGCAAAGCACTACCCGCTGCGCTCACAGCTACACAAGTAAGTCTTCCAGCATGTTGAGTTTGTACCCGGTCTAAATACAAAGAACTAGAACCATGTGCTGATTTCGGAAACACTAATTCCTGAAAAGAATCGTTACAAGTAAAGACACTTTAGTACAAAAATATGATAGTAGATAAAAAACAAAGAAACACTGGTTTTACCTGAGATCCTTCCATAGACCAAAATACTACTGGTTTTGGTGAACCGTCAGCATCACATTGGAATGAAACGGCTTCACCTTCCCAAGCTGTTTGGTCTGAAGGCACCCTTGTAAAATGTGGCAAAGCTACAAATAAAATATGGTTTGTATAAAAATTAAAAACCTACCAAATACACGAACTGTTGGAAATCAATTAACTTACAATGAACAGTAAGAGTTGCAGCAGCTATACTATTACCAGCAGGACTTTCAGCTCTACATGAATACACTCCGGCGTCTGTAGCAGTTACTCTATCAATCCTTAAGGAACCTCTACGTATTATGGCATATGGTGACAAAGACCCGGTATCACGTGACCATATAACTGATACGTCTGAGTCTGGAGAAGCCTACAATGGTAAATACAAAGCTTAATTCAGTTAATCAATGATTAACTGAATTAATCATGATCATGAATGGGAATTTTATAACAATTAAAAAAATAATTATCCTACAATACTCAACTTACGTCTGTACATGAATTTAAATTGCAATTAAAGGTTATGTTTTCTATATATAGCCAAAAAAGTGTGAAAATACGAATACATCTCTATTTTTGTTTATACTTTCAGTGGTGTATGTTAAAATTTGGTCTTACTTGACAGTGAAACTCGATGTTTTGGCCTATTAATGCCGTTATGTTATTAGGTTTCACTAGAAAATGTGGTCTGCGTAATACGAGTAACGTAGCAGGACGTGATTGCCTTTCCCCTGCCACGTTTGAAGCAACGCATCTATACACGCCGCTATCTGACGGAAGACTTTCGAGAATTTTTAAATTCCCTCCATCAACTACGGATATCCTGTAATATAATTTCTAATTTAATTGTCACTATTTGAAATTCAAAGCACACACACTACATGGCTACAAAACTAACATCAATTATAACGCAAATTTGCATTGTTATCACATTTTTAGAACTTGAAATTCCGGTGTTAATGATTAGTATCAGCAAAATTATCGTTGCCAATAATTATATGTTTTTTGTAATGTATTTTTCATTTAATGACAAGTTTTTTCATTTCAACAAGTTGAGCTAAGCATACCTTCCATTAACTTCTACATCTAAACTCTGGCCATCTTTAGTCCAATGCACGCCGGGATCCGGTACGCCTCTTGGGGATAAACATTCTAACAAAGCTTGCTCGCCACTAGCTACTTTGATATCTCGAGGTTCAGTTCTGAATTCGTCCCGAAGTACTATCAACAAAAAAGAGTTCATCATCATCAGCTCATTAAACGTCCCCACCGAGGGGCACGAGCCTACCCGTATAGGATGTTTAGGCCTTAGTCGTTCACGCGGGCCCAGTGCGGGTTGGACGACTTCACACTCAACCTTCGAATCTCTTCGCAGGCGTGCATGAAGGTTTCCTCACGATGTTTTCCTTCACCGTAAGAGCGTCGGATAACGTACATATATTTTCGAAAATTCGAAAACACATTGGTACGTGTCGGGATTTGAACCTCAGCCCTCCCGGTAGGAAGGTAAAAAAAAAAGAGTTACTAATAAAAATTGTTGCTTCATGTTGTTGTGATATATTTTGCGCACAAAATTTTATAAAAAAAGTTTATTTTAAATAAAGCATGCGCTAACAACCTATTATTGGATAGAAAATATATTTCTCAAAGGTTGTCACAAATTGGGATTTAAAGATGATACTTTGCATTTTATTTTTTATTTTATAATGATTCCAAGTTTATGGTTTAAATATTCTGGTTAACCTCAATTCATGATAACATATAAAAAATATATATTGAAATTTGTCAATGAAAATGTATGTTTATGTTAAGTGTCTTTTTTATAATTTATGACGTAAACAAGTATGACGATTCTGGTGTACGTCAAAAACTCGAATGAGTTTATGTTTACACCTAACTGTTTGTTAATTGTAACTGTATTTGTATCTTGTATGAATAAATAAATAAAACAGTAATGCTACGAGTGACATAAGAAGGTCTAAATTCTTTAGTATAAGTACTTTAATTTATTTCGGCACCTTCGACAACATTGAAATATAGCGTTTTACTAGTCATGTTAACCATCACTTATCTACTCTGTTTTGATTACCCGTTATCATATACAGTACTCTATTTTGTTTCATTACTACTCAGCTAAGTATTAAATAATGCACTTACCCGCTATGGTGAGTGTAGCGTTCTTACTAACCGCTTCCCCCACGGAATTGCGGGCGACACACCAGTATACACCCTCGTCGCTTTCCTTTTTACCACGCATAACCCTAAAACGTATAAAATGTTAGGAAACTAATGATTACTTTTACGATATAATGTTATGGGGTTGAGTATCGAGAACTTAGTCATACTTTTACAATACTTTGGGCATACGAGACGCAATATTTTTTCGCATACAATCAAATTGCACTACAGTTGAAGGCCTTCCGCATCCGTTTTCACTATTGAAGGGCTTTGGAACCAAACACGATGTTCCAATATTATGTAAAAGTTCAAGTTTAATCAAAATCTTCCAGATTGTTTCGATAGGTTTGTGTGTTTTAAGTGTACATTTTAACACAAATAATACAAGTAACGTATTTAGTCTTCGATACATTGTTATGACAGAAAGAAAAATACGGGTAGTGTGTAGTCGAGGAAAAAAGACAGAGATTAGTTTGCATTACCCCTCTGCCCAATGCGAGGATCGAAATCATACGTAAAATATTAGCAAAACAACAGCCAATAGTATTCAAACGCTACCAGTACCGAGTTCTGAGACGGAGCTCAATAAAAATGCCGATTGTGCCGTATTTTCTTGTTCAAGAAATCTAGAACTTTCGAATCTTAAAAGGATGGCTAATTTCATTTGTAAGTTTGTTTTATTCATTTTTACCTTAAATTTAAGGAAAATAATCGAAATTTCTTTTGAACATTTTGAAATTACCGCTTAAGAAATGACATTTGATGTGTACCGAGACTACAACCGCACTCTCACGAGACTAGCGCGCACTCCCCCGAGACTAGTTTTAGGTGCTAACTCATAGTTTGAATGCATTTTATTATGAGCGACGAATGATAATAATAATTATCGTTACATTTCCGAAACTAACTTATTCATTGAAAATGTGCGAATAGCGTCATGAAATGCAAAAATACAAAAATATATTTGTATTACATTTAAATTTAGATCGCTTAATAATAGTCCCGAATTAAACCAAAAATTGTTAAAGGTATTGTTTCGTTATATCATATATATCACTATCGAATCTTTTAAATTGATTTGTTTGATTTATAGATCAATAGTTTTAAAAAATATTTACATGTTAAATCAGGATACGCAACCCTACGTGGTGAAACTCGGCACGCTAGAGTCAGGGTGTTGTCGAAAATTTGTTATCGAATATTTCAAACTTGGTTTTATAGTGATCGAAAGGCAAGGTTTCAACTTTTTTTTAAAATACAAAGACATTTGGCTAATAATATAAATCACATAAAATTCTTAATTTTGTATCGACGTTTATGACCATCATAGCAGCGTCCATTTTTCAGATTTTTAAAAGCTTTGTGAACAAATACGAAAATAACAGACCCCTGAAATTATTACTGATGTCTCTTGATGATATACTTCGGATTAATAACAAGACGATTATAAGATACTTTGGTTTTTATAAGATAAAAACTAAATCCAATTAAAACTATACGCGTGATATGCTTTTAAAAGTATGCAACGGATTGTTCGGTTTTTTATTTATAGATATTTTATTAGCAGTCGAAAAAAAAAGTCCACGTAACTGGTTTATTAGAAAGTACTTTATGTGTATGTGGAAATATGCCTCTACGATATATTTTGAAAATTTTTACATTTTATCGCAACTAAGTGTATTTTCATTTATATTAATTGTTGGTAATTATGATATTTTCTCAAAATATCATGTGCGGGTATCCGACGCTCTTACGTTAAGGAAAAAACAGCTGAGGAACCTGCGCACGCCGCGTAGCATTAAAGGTGTGCTGAAGTCGCCAGTCCGCCACTGGGCCTCGTAGACGGACTAGGCCTATAATACACTTACGGGTAGGCTTCGTGCCCCGATAGGGACTATTCAATTGAGCTGATTGATATGTGGTAAGTATTAATAAATTGAATTAATCACAGTTCCGCTACATATATAAAAACATAATTGTGAAAGTACCAACCTACATGACTAAAATTTGAGGTGTGATAAATCTTTAGAAAGGACATTGAGGTTGTACAAATAGGAAAATTGAAACATACATACGTATATGTATTAGGGTATATATATTAGTATATGAATTAGTGAATTTATAGGTGAAGACTTATTATTAGCATT